>JAANBC010000499.1:0-23773 GCA_014621405.1 Stylonectria norvegica | reverse complement strand
TTCGAAGTTGTAGTTGGGGCGGGAGTGGAGGTTTTGATCAGCATCACCTCAGGGGGAGGGATACAGTATGTAAGTAGATATTATCAATGCATTTGGCCACCGTCTTTCCACAGTCTTACCACCGTCTCAGACGCTGAAACGGTGAGAATGCAATGAGGGACCATCAAATGATTTATGCAAGGATCCCGAGTACGAGCCCCAATGCAGCGCGTAAATCAATCGCAAAAGCAGCGGCACTCATCGTCAGGGATGAAGCTGCTAGGCAAAAGCCAAGTCGCAGATCTGCATGACGCTCGCTCCACCTTCATCATCCCGAAGCGTAAAGGGACGCACCGCTTGGACTGTTGGTAGGCCCCTTGGAACGGCCTGTTTCAGCGTTGAGGCGTCCGTGTCGAATGAGTCGGGGGCTTGAAAGGGTTCAGTGAGGCTCAAGACGGCCACTTCTTTTATGTTCATGCGGCTGTTTTAGGGTGTGGTTTTGGGGGCGATTGATTGGTATCGAGTCTATTGACGGTGGTGTTGCTACACATCGTTGGTGAATTTTGGATGTGATCCGTGGTGATTGTGAGGTTTCTAATCAGGTGCATAGCGTCAACAAGTGACACTAGACTCCAGACTCGACTCCATGCAATACTTGTACGTTTAATAGGAGACCGTACCTTCTCGCCCTCGTCACCTTTCTCCCTTAGCGTCCTCCAACAACAAAATGATTCGAAAGCCAAAGGGGTCTGCAGTCCGTGGCCGTCTGGCCAACCGACGGGTATTTCATTGAAAGCCAATAAGCAAACTGATCTAGAAGACATCCAAATATCCCCTGAACTTGCTACAACGTAGTACTTACCAATAATGAGAACTTACCCTGGTATGGATGTACCTGGGAACACTCTCGAACAAACGCTTGTTTTATACTTGCTGTGACAGGAATAACGGCCATTTCCAATGCATTCATGCCTTTCACCATCCATCCATGTCTTGCAACCGTTACCTTGGCCTTATTCCTATCTACCTTCATAACCAAGGTACCTTACCCATGGCCTGATTTTCCCTGGAACTCTACGGTAGCCATCCACCTCCTTGTTGGGGATGCATCGCACTATCAACCACCGGCCACCATCTATTTTCCCTTTCTTTTTGTGGATTCTCATCTTATTCACCTCTTCGGTCGTACGTTTGACAAGCACCGCTGCATCGTCGCCGTCGGGGAAGTCTCGGCCGTTCGACAAGGCGTCTTTTTTTCCTTTCTTCCCCTCTCCTTACATCCTACGAGGCTGGAAATTTGGGCCTAGTTTGGCGCTTTCTCAGCCTCAGCTCGCGTTGAGTCACCGCCGGGACAGTTGAGTCACTCAAGCGGCGTAACCAAGGCCGAATGCATGGGTCTGCGAGCTGGTAGCAAAGGTCAATGAGGAAACGGCGATGAAGATGGAGGCGAGTGTCGTATTGAAAAAGAAGAGGAAGTCCTGAGAGATGACAACCACGCAAGTGGCAAGTCGTTCACGACCCCATCGCCAAGCTCACCAACCAGCTTCACTCCCCTCACTTGAACCCGTACAACAACCATCTATAAGGGCAATCTCCAAGACAATTACCAAGATAAACCTAACATTTACTCCCCCAGATCCATAACCACCACGCCAAGACCAACTCCCACTACAACGCAACCATGGCTGATACGCAGAATGAGATCCCATCCAAGGTGCGAGAGGCCCTCAAGGGATCGCCATATATGCCCTCGACCCTGAGGCCGCTCGTCGGCGGCACCGCAAACTTCATTTACCACGCCACGCTCGACGACGCCTCACCAGAATGCGCTGCCGGCGTCGTCGTCAAGCAGGGCGAGGCCTACGTTGCGAGCAGACCTGCATTTCAATTGGCCACTTCCCGATGTGTAAGATCCCTTCCAATGTCCGCCCATTAAACTCAGTATATGTTCCATCCACTCAAGTAATACTACAGTAGTAGTAGTAGTAGTAGTAGTATTGGTGATAAAGGCCCTTGTATTGGACATCATACTGATACTTTGCGTGGCTGCCATATAGACCATCGAGCAGCAATGCCTCGTCTATCTCGCCGCCCTGCCCCCGACAACGAGCTCAACCTTCACCATCAGCACCCCACGGATGCTCCTCTTCAACCCAGCCACCAACACCCAAGTCCAGGAATACCTCCCCCACGCCGTAAACCTCAAGGAGTACGCGCTCGCCCATTACGCGACCCCAGCCGCCGCCGCTTCAGTGAAGCCGCAATGTGTGAAGCTGGGCCGCAGCCTCGGCCACTGGCTGCGCTCGTTTCACGACTGGAGTGAGCGGCCCGACCAGGCGCGCCTGCGTGAGATCCTCGCGCGGAACAAGGACATGCAGGGTCTCAAGCACATGATTAACTATCGCCAGCTCGTCCAGCTGACCGGCGCGCACCCGGATATCTTGGGTGACGAGGTCAAGCCCGTGCTGCAGGAAATTGCCGAGATGGCGGCTGGGGAGCTGGCTGATGAGGCTGCGCTTCACGTCATCCACGGCGACTTCTGGACGGGAAAGTAAGTCGAGAGTGAAAACCCCCGTCTTAGACTCCGAGGCTGACAGTGACCACGTCAACCAGCGTCCTCATCCCCGATGAACCCATCCCCGACGATAAGCAGACGTCCATCAAGATTATCGACTGGGAACTCGCCCAACTCGGCGTGCGGCCGCTGGACGTAGGCCAGATGATCGCCGAGCTGTGGCAGCTGAAGCTGTACCGGGACATGGACGCGGGCGAGTGGCTCATCCGGGCCTTTGTCGACGGCTACGGGTCCGTGACCGCCGAGTTTGCCTTCCGCACCATCGTCCACGTCGGCGTTCACCTCATCTGTTTCGGCGCCAGAACGCCCGGCTGGGGAACGGCCGCGCAGGGCGAGGAGCTGGTTAGGACGGGTAAGGAGATCATTCTCAAGGCGTGGGGGAAGAACCGGGATCGGGCTGGGTTTCAGGGACACGTGCTTGAGTGTCTCTTTGGTGATACCACTGAGTAAGTCTTGCATGTTGGGCTTACATCCTACGACTAGCTAGGTAGTCGAACTATTCATGAAGAAAAAACAACGTTTTCGGGGCCAGACGCGTCAGTATTGGCGATGAATTTGCTCGGCAGTTTCTTTACACTTCAGATTATTATTCGACCGCATAATAATAAGTAGAAACTCACGACTGACATGGGGACGAAAGATTACCAGATCTTGCGGGTATGTCACTCAGCGTGTCGTCCTGCATGGCTTCTATCCGTTCCTTGTCATCATGCCAACATGATAGTCGTGAAAGCGCATCCGGCTTAACGGTAGATCCTCCATCGATGTCTTGACTACGCCCATAAGATAACGTTCTTCGGGGACCGCATTGTAGATTCGCAACGATACAAGCTTAGTATGAATAATGCAACTGGCTCCAGACTGGGCCGGGAGTCTTATTGCACGATTAAAGATACTACCGAAGCCACGACCAAACCCCCGGACATGCTCATACAGATGGAAGAAAGTAGCATATATTATATGTTGGGCAACAGATGCACCTATGGGTCTTTGAATGACTGGGAACATAATTCCTAGAGTGACGCCTAAGAAGGGATAACTTTCAAAGTAACCCTAATGTTCTATTTAAATTTTAGGAAGAGCCGAAAGCTCTCTGCAATACACCTCCCCCGTCACTGCTATATGTACGAAGTCCCTGATCGTCATGGCCTCGCTGATCACCTTGACGTCCTTCGTGTTGAGAACGCGGGCGTGTGTAATGCGCCTAGCTGTCTGACCTCACTTCACCTTCATAAATCTGCCGATATCTTACTTAAGTCGATTTCTCGGTACACAGAAAATGGAAACTGCTTTATTTGAGGAAATGGACATTGAAAGTATGTGGTTTTTTATTTCAATTGTAGTTGAAGATTGATGCAACTCACTCATCGTCATGGGTGGCCAAGTGCTTTGCTAGCAACCTCAAAAGGTTAACTTGTGAAATTTTCGAATCAGCGGTTCAGTATTACTCATATCCACGAACCGTAAACGACAGCACAACTGTCACCAAGAACAACATCACAACTCGACACGATATCTCTCTCATATTACAGAGAACTTCTAGTCTTGAGAGTCATACCGGACTCCTCCCTAACGCTTCCTCTCATTTTCGAGACAACGTCATTCACAACATCTCATCCATCCTATGGCGGGGCTCAACCTCAGCAACACACCCTGCAAGCGCTGCAAGAAAGAAGATGCGCCCTTCCTCCTAAGATCAGACCCAACATGCCGGTACCTTTTCTATCCCTTCTCAAGTCCTCTCCACGCATCAACTAACCATCATCTTCTTTAGGGACTGCTACGTGCAATATGTCGCCCTCAAGATGTCCAAGCGACTCAACGCCATGCACCGCGACACCCGCGTCTCCAGAGACCTCACCCCCCGTCGCTACCTCGCCGGCCTCTCCTTCGGGCCCTCCTCCAGCGTCATGGCCCAGATCCTCGATGATACCGCCCGACATCACTCCCTGAAGCGCTCCTCGTCTGCCTTTGAGCCGCGCATCGTCCACGTCGACACTGACCTCTCCTACCCTGCAGCCCACCCGGATTCACCAGCGCTCAAGCTGCTGGCCCGGTATCGGGAGCGCTTCCCGCACGTCGTCTTCGAGTGCGTGCATCTCAGCGAGATTCTCAACGTGCCCAGCATCGACTGGTCTACGCTGCCGCTGCCCGAGGAGAGTGGCGAACCCCTGGAGCGTCTGCGCCGGTTGTTCGAGCAGCTACCGAATGCCACGTCCAGGGCAGACATCCTGCGGTTGTTCGTCCGTCATCTCCTGCTACATGTTGCTATGGAGAAGTCGTACGACGCCCTCCTGCTGGGACATAGCACTACAGCGTTGGCGGCGCTGACGCTCTCCGAGGTTGCCAACGGCCGCGGGTTCGCTATCCCGTGGCAGGTCAACGATGGCATGTCTACCGTGTGCAAGTACGAGCGCGTCTCAGATCCAACCGGGCCTTCAGCGTACCGGGAGAAGAGCAAGACCGAGTTTCCCATATACTACCCCATGCGCGAAGTCTTCCGTAACGAGATCCTGCAATACATCAAGCTCGAGCCGTCCCTAGAGGACCTTGTCACGCCCGAGAGTACGACGAGCAGCGTGGTATCCCACAAGGACCTCAGCATCGAAGAAGTCATGGCGCGCTACTTCCAAGGAGTCGAGGACTCGTACTCGGGCATCGTGTCCAACGTGGTGCGAACTACGGGGAAGCTCGAGAGAGTGGCCGGGAATGGCTTCTGCGGTAGCTGCGGCATGACGCTGGATGAGCAAGGTGACACGCGATGGGCGGGTGATCTAGGCGATGACTCGGGGGGTTATTCTGGCGCCACGGGGACGGGCCAGCTTTGCTACGGCTGTAAACGGTCTATTCACGGATGAGATACCAAGCGACGGTGTTTCTTTTTTGGTTGTCGTTTGGTCTAGCTAGCAAGACTATAAACTCCCCAAGAATGCGCCGCCCTCCTTTGCCAGTCCACGACCTAGGCGATGCTAAATTCCCGTCATCCAAGGCCCCTATATGGAGTGAGAACCTGAACCCCCCTTGTCATATACAGAAAATGTCTAAGCGCAAAATATGCCTTCCCCCTTTCCCCTTTTCTTAATTCGTACAGAATCCAAGTCAATGCCGTCGCTCTTCACTCCAAGACAACCGTGGGCAGAATCCGCGTCTCAAGCGTCCTCACCCACTTGTTGGTCTGTTCAGCCAAGCTGAGCGTCAAGATGGTGTGCGGTAAGATGCGGGCGAGATGGGGCAGGAACCCCTTGTAGAGAGCGAAGAATCCCTCGGAACGGACCGTCTTGGCGAGGCAGTCGAAGACGCCCTTGTAGAGGTTTCCGTTTTGGTTGTACAGTCGAGACATGACGGTGTCTGGCACATCACATTAGCAAGCTGGCTTTAGAGCAGTTTTTAAGACGAGACTAACCAGGGGGATGCATGAAGCAGCAGACGACGAAGCCACTGATGGCACTACTAGATAGATGCAGCGCCGGGCCCTCCTCCATGCCGAAGTGGCGGACCAGTCGCCGCTTGGCGAAGAAGTAAGTCGGCAGCTGGACGGAGCTCCCGAAGCCCGTGCGGATCATGGCAGCGCTGACGCCGCGGTATAGGCCCCGGATGCCCTCTGTCTTATAGATGGTGTTCATACCGTGCCAGGCGCCGCGGTACTGGTGCTGGGTGCCGACGGGTCGGAAGGGCGAGAAGCTCTGCAGGCGCGTCTTGACGAGGAAGAAGGGGCTGCCAGCGGCGGCACCGACGATGCCCGAGGAGGCGCCGCAGATCATGTTGATGGCGATGTTCTGCGTCTTTCCGTCCTTGAGGAACAGCGTGGTGAGACCGTGGCGCATGGGCTCGTAGAAGCTCAGGCGACATCCGTTGAGGAGCATCTGGTAGATGTAGGCGGCGCCCAGGCCGCGGTATATGGCTCGCACGCCCTCGTGCCGTACGATGACGCCGACGCCATGGAAGGGACCGCGGTAGTGGTGAGGCTGGTGGCCCTTGTTCTGAAGCTCTCCCTGCAGTTGCATGCTGCGAAGCGATGAGACGTCTTGTCAGCCGGTGCCAAGCGAGGAGAGTCAACGGGAAACCGAATTGTCTCGAGATCAGAGGAGGTTCAAATTACCGAATCTTGACCGTCTCAAAGGGATGAGTCGCGGTGACAGCGCCGCACGCAGCGATGCCGCCGGCTAGAAAGGCGCTGGAGAGAGAGAAAGACGAGTTAGCCACGACGCGCTGGGCGGCCGAAGGAGGCCGGAGAACTTACCCAAAGGTGGTCGCCATGGCCCCGAGCTCTCCGTCGCAGGAGCCAAGCAGCAATTGCAGTTGCAATTGGGAAAAGGGAGGGAGGTAGAGGCGGTTGGAGAGCTCGGGATGGGCTGGAGGCTTCTTGCGGGAGGGTTGAAGGAGGGAGAGTCACCGGTTACTGACGGCTGCGTACCCTATAACAGCGCGAGAAATTGTCAGCGGAGAAGAAACGGAGATGGCTTCTCGGGGCCAAGTCCGCCGCTGGAGAAGACAGGCAACGGGGCTCGCTTACATGATGTTTGGATTTAATTGCTAGTACATCCGGGGCGCTAGTTGGACTGAGAGTATGCTATTGCTACAAGCAGGTAGTAAAAAGCACAATTAATTAGAAATTAGAACGGCTTCTCCTGTGACTTTTTTTTTGCTGTCCCCCGGAAAAGTCCTGCCGACGTCGGCGCGTCCCTTTCGGAGCTGGCTTTTCGTGGGGAGAGTCGGAACGTCCCACGCGGAGCTGGAGCCCGGAGCCCTGGAAGGATCGCCGTTAGGGACACTCCTCTCTCCTCTCTCCTCCAGCCGCTGACGCTAGGGCCAAGGGACGTTTTACAATGCTGTATTCGTACATAAGTAGCTGCCCTGAGGGATCCATACCGGCTTTTGACGGCTTTATATGGAAATAGAGATACACTGGAGGCGTTCGAGGACCATCTGGTACTGGAGACCTGCTTCGAGGACCGCTAGAAGGGCGCATTAATGGCCCGGCTGAACGGACGGCTTTTACGGGGGACCAGCGCACTGGGAGACTGCTAGTACGTATTTAGAACTCCGTATTTAGTAGTGGAGGGTAGAGAGTTGAGAGCTTCCACTGCAGCTGCACCCCGCACACACACCCCTCTAGCTGTTTTTAGTCGCTAGACGCCATCTGCTGCGCTAGCGCTCATTCAGCGGCTTGATCATTCTCGCGACTCCATCCACCTTTTCCCCGTCCTGGTCTCAAGATTCGCCTATGGTGAATGCCCATGGTGATCGCTTCTATTCCCGATTCTGCAGCGTTTCAACTCCATAGTCGAATAATCCCGAGTCTCGCGATATCTCACGTCATCTAGCCATATTTGAGTAGCTCCTCGTCCCCGACCCTCGTGGGCGCTCAGCTCCAAGCTCACACTCCTCGCCTGCCGCGCCTCCATCATGGCTTCAACACCCATGGACCTCGATCGCCCGGAGCGCAGCACCTCCAATGGCCCGTCACTTAACATCCAGCGGACCCTCGGCGGCACTAGCTCCGTATCCAACCTCAGCGACGTCATCTCGACCTTCCGTCCCTCCAAGGTACGCTTTGCGCCTGGGGATCTCCCTTCGATCCATGCTGACTGCATAGCGTAGCTGTTCCGACGCGACGATGTCAAAGAAGGCCGCCCACAGCCTCATGTGCTGTCCATTGACTACGACGATGAGGGCCAGCTCCTCATGACCTCGGCGAGCGACGAGACGATCCAGATTTACAACGTAAGGGAAGGCCGCCATGACAAGAGCCTACTCAGCAAGAAGTACGGCGTGAAACTGGCCAAATTTACCCATACCAGCTCCAGCATCATCTACGCCAGCACGAAGCAGAATGGTACCGAGACTCCCGAACCCCTTCAGAGACGAGAGACTAATGCTTGCTGTTACCAGACGCGATTCGTTACTTGGCAACCCACGACAACTCATTTATCCGCTATTTTGAGGGTCACGAAGGTCCCGTCACAAACCTTGCCGTCCACCCTGGAAGCGACAACTTCATATCCTGTTCCCAAGACAACACAGTCCGACTCTGGGACACACAGACAAAGCACTGGCAGGGGAAGCTCTTGCTGAAGTCTCCCTTCCTCGCTGCATACGACCCCTCCGGTACCGTCTTCGCCGTGGCATGCCCCAGCAGCGGCACCGTCCTCCTCTACGACGCACGCCACTACGACAAAGCCCCGTTCGCGACTGTTGATATCGTGGAGCAATGTCGGAGGATTGACCCTCAATGTCTGGTTAGAGGCTGGACGAAACTCGAATTCTCCAACGACGGAAAATCATTGCTCGTTGGAACGAGGGGTAGCGGGCACTTCCTTCTCGATGCCTTTGAGGGAACCTTGAAGGCCTACCTTCACAAGCCCAGCGGTGGGACACGCCGATTAGCCATCGGCGAGGCCCCAGCTGCGAACGGGGTCTCATCAGACCCTGCGGCACTGGAAAGTAGCGGAGAATGCTGCTTCGCGCCGGATGGCCGTTTCGTTGTCAGCGGATCTAAGAAGGACGTGCTGGTCTGGGACACACTGGTGGCGCCAGGCGATAACAAGGTCTTAGAGCCGACCTGGACGCTGCCGGAGAAGAGGGAAGCGGCTGTTCTGGCCTTCAATCCTCGCTACAACTTCTTTGCCACAGCGGACCAGGAGCTTCTATTCTGGCTCCCCGATCCTCATGCGTGAGAATTTGTCAGACACGACGTTCGAGAGTCGGCGAAAGTCTTTGGCGAGCGTGTAATGACTTGATGACCGGAATTTGCAGGATGGAAAATAGATACCCCTGGCACGAGAGTCATCGAATTGCGAAAATATAGACTGGGATGATTGCGTCTTCTACTTAGTAGGTAACTCGGGACACGGGAGAAGTTAGGCATTGCTTTGATGAGCTTCTCATATAGGACTTGTATTTGTTTGAGGAATATTACCAAGATCTGTTATCCGTCACTTAAAAGGTGATCTATTCTATATGGAGTAGGCTTTCAAGGATCCATTACTGAACCTGAATGTACCTGCGTAGCCAACATTGGATAACATACTGTCAAGGCTGAGGCTTTAGATAATCTTAGACTAAGAGTAAAAAAAATGGAAATAGCTCAAGTTCCATAGATCTCCCTGAGTAGATATTATTTAATTATAAAAACGTCTCCGTTTGCATGGTGTTTGTTCACGAACCTTGGCACTTAGATACCTTAGGTAGTCGCATGTGTTCATCAATATTGCCCCTCGTCCGCATGGATCTCGAGCCCCACCACAAACAATCCCACCTTCAACCTCACCTCCCACCCAGCGACAAGCCTACCAGCCGCCATCAGCCCGAGCCACCACGAGACGCCGTCCCTTGCGCATCCCATCGCACACCCCCAGGCCATCTTTAACATCGGCGCAACCATACACAGCTCCCCCCCGCAACCATGCCCTACTTCAAGACCAGCCAAGAATGGCTGGAAAAGTCCACCGCCCTGCTCGAAGCTCGTCCTGCCACAGTACGTCACCTTTCGCACCACCCCTCGCCATCGCAACTAACCAATGCCCTCCCGTAGACACGCATCACCACCAAATACTCCATCAAGTCCGCACCGCCGCGCCCAGCAAAAGCCGAAGACGACGCCGCCTCCGCGCCCGCCGCGAAGCCCCCGCGCGGCACCCTTACGATCAAGACGTTCGACCCCGTCAGCGGCGTCACGCTCAAGTACCGCACCACCAAGGCCGCGGAGGTGTCGCGGTTGATCTACTCATCGCTCGGTAAGCTGGGACGCAACATGGCGGCCGTGCCGGAGGCGCCTGAGGAGCTGATGCCGGATGCGCCGGCGGAGGAGGACGTCAAGCCGGTGGTTGTGCAAGCGTCGCAGCCGCCGACGCAACAGGGCGGAGGTGGAAAGAAGAAGAAGAAGGGAAAGAAATGAATGGATGGGTTGGTTTGGGGGTCGACGTTTTCGCCGAGGGAATTATCATGGCTGGGGAAGCATCAGGGAGACAAGTCGCAATATGACAACTGGGCGAAGACACCAGCGTTCAACATCACGAAAGACAGAGAAAGCATTTTGTTCAATAACAATTCTCGCAGAATCTCGAGTACTACACTAACATTATCATCCATCGCAAAAATCCATGCCATTTTCACCTCCCATCCACCAAATGCAAATCCTGAACGCCTCCTTATGTCGGCCTAATCGGCGGACTCATCAATCCAGCCTCCAGAACTCAAAGTCTATCATGACCACGACACGGGCTCGCATGAGCCATAGCCAAGATCACAGCCCCGAGGCTCTCCGCAGTATACAATCTAACAAAGGAGATAACTAGGGTATATGTGTGTGTTTGCAATGTAAGCAGTGAGAGGGAAGAGGGTTGGTTGCTTAAAATTCGTCGTCAAAGGTGAAGTCACCGCCGTTCTCGCCCTTGACCTCTTCCTCTTCGCCCTTGCGGGTGCTGTTCATGACACCGGCCTTCTGGTAGTCGGCGACGCGCTTCTCGAAGAAGTTGGTCTTGCCTCCTAGGGAAATGTTCTCCATAAAGTCGAAGGGGTTGGAGGAGTTGTAAATCTTCTCGTTGCCGAGAGCGACCAGGAGACGGTCAGCGACGAACTCAATGTACTGCTTCATCAGGTCCGAGTTCATGCCGAGCAGGGCGCAAGGCAGAGCCTCGGTGAGGAACTCCTGCTCGATCTTGACGGCATCCGTGATGATGTCGGCGATGACCTTCTTGGAGGTCCGGTTCTTCAAGTGAGAGTGCAGCAGGCAGGCAAAGTCGGTGTGGAGACCCTCGTCACGCGAGATGAGCTCGTTGGAGAAGGTCAGGCCAGGCATCAGACCACGCTTCTTCAGCCAGAAGATGGAGGCGAAGGCACCACTGAAGAAGATACCCTCAACAGCGGCAAAGGCAACAAGGCGCTGGGCAAAGGTGGATTCCTTGTCTTGGATCCATCGAATGGCCCATTCGGCCTTCTTTCGGATGCAGGGAACTATGCATGGTTAGCAACTATCACGCGACTTTATCGCACGATGGACATACTAGTCTCAATGGCGTTAAAGAGGTAGGTTTTTTGGGCGGGCTCCTTGATGTATGTGTCGATGAGCAGAGAGTACGTCTCGGAGTGGATGTTCTCCATCATGATCTGGAAGCCGTAAAAGCATCGTGCCTCAGGAATCTGGACCTCGCCGCTGAATCGCTCGAGCAGGTTCTCGTTGACGATGCCATCAGAAGCGGCAAAGAAGGCCAGGATGTGGGAGATGAAGAACTGCTCGTCGGCAGTCACTCTGTTGTTCCAGTCGTGAAGATCCTTGGACAGATCAATCTCTTCAGCAGTCCAGAAAGACGCCTCGTGCTTCTTGTACATCTGCCAGATCTGTCGATGGATGTTAGTGGGGATGTCGCGTTGGGCGCCACTTTACGCGTCAAAGACGCGTCACTTACCTCGTGGTATTTGATAGGGAACAGCACAAATCGCTGAGAGTTCTCTTGGAGAAGAGGCTCGTCTTCCTCCTCTGGTCGCAGAGCGGTCTTGGCTGGGGTAATCTTGGTATCCTCTAGCAGGGCAGGCTTCTGCTTGGTATCGGCGTCGGCCAGGTTGGCGATGGTAGTCTCGCTCAGAGATTGGTTCTCTTTGTTGGCAGTGTCGAAGCTAAGCTTTTTGATGGGAGACTCCATCTTCATGTTCTCGATTGCGGAAGCAGCCTGTTGAGATGGTGTTAGTATTCAATGCCTGAAGATGGAGAGGCGGTGACCCGTCAACGGACCCGGTCCACGCGCCCGAGATTGGCCGATGTGACGTACCTGCTTCGAAGGGGTGATCTGGGCAGCCATTGTGATTGTGAAGAGTGATTAAGTGAGTGGTAGCAAGATGAAGTATACACGAGAGAAGAATTTCCGTGTTATAGTCGGCCGAGGAGGGTGCTTGGGACGCGATTATGAATGTCGAGTATGGGCTGAGACGGGACGCTTTTTGTACAAGACGGTGATGCGCTGTCACGTGTGGTGAACGCGTCAAGCGTGTCTGGGACCGGCCCCACTCGGTGGGCCTCTTGGGCGAATCAGCTGACAGTAGAGCCCCTGTACAAACCAGGTAGAGCCCCTGTAGGGTCCCTGTAGAGCCAGGGTGCCGGTACCTTTCGGGTACCGCCAGCCCGAGCTCATCGACCGGCCGACCAGCCACCAGTTTAATTTGCATCGCTGCTAACGACGCGTAAAGCTGCCAAAACGCGTCTTGAACCTCAAGTATCCAGGCCGTATCCCTGGGCCCCCGCCAGTTTGAGCTGGCTTCAGCTAGGGGTCCAAGACAAGCCTGGTCGCAGTCATGGTCATTGCTTAGCGTTTATCAATCAGCAAACAAAGCCCATCATGTCGCGTTTACCGGGCTGCATTGGATCACAGCGTCAGGCAGATCCAGACGCGGTGGAGTTCGGCGATGATTTCGGACATGTCGTGGCGAAGACTGGCGACTCTCCGCGGGAAAGGTGAGCACACGCAAAGCTAAGGACGCATTCCGGAATAGGGAAGCTTTCTGTCAAGCTTGTCTCTAGAGGCTACCGTGGAGCGTGGAGCATGGTCTGTGGTTCCTGGTTGCTTGCCTGAGGTAGAGGTTGGCCAAGGGATGCAGATTCAACTGTTCAAGTGGGTTTGTTTCAATAGACCTATCCATGGATCTATGGATGCTAAGTTATTTTATTAGATCTCTTCACCTTTTTATGGACACCTGTACAATTGCCCGTTCAACGTTCATATCAAAATACACTTTTATATGGTATTTGGTCATGTTATTAATGATCTGTCCGTTACTACATACATTGCGTTATAAATTCCAAAGTCGCTGCTGATCCATGGTATCACAGTCCATAACTAACATCCGACGACCCCATTCACCATGACTCACAAAAGGCCCGTCTGGGTCCATCATGACCGTATCCGTATTTCCGATTCGAACCCTAGCGACGTTCCCTGCGCTGCGACGGCTTGGCTGGTGGACCTGATTCTCTATCCCTTCCCATCTCAACATCCTGTGGCCGCGATTTGCTTCGTCCGAAGAAACTGCGACTCTCACGAGCCTGCACGGGCTCGGGCTCCCTGGTCAATGGGCGCTGATGGCTGCTAGGTTGTGGCCGATTGTCCATGGAATTGTGTCGTGACGGTGGGCGTGAGACATACTCCGGGGGATCCTCTCTTTGCAACCTATCGAACTCATCCGGATCGCTGGGATCCACGGCCGGGATGGGCAATCCGTTTGCACGCAGATTCTTCTTTCCTTGCTCACGAAGATACTCCTCCAGAATGGCAGCGTTCCGGGTGTTGGCTTTGAAGGCCGCGTCGGCCAAATCACCTATAAATGGAACCAAGCCGACTCCAAAGTCCAATATGATGTTGAACATCATTCTGGCCTTGACAGTTTGTGGAAGTCCACCCTCAATCTGTAGGCACGTCTTCAGAACCATCAGAGCCAGCAAAGCGTCCACGACATCACCGACCCTACAAACCTCCGAGTTAGTCGTCATGAACAAACGTTGATAAGACGGCAGGCTACCAAACTTACGCAGGTATGAATCCGATGGCACTTCCCCAGCCGAATTGAACTCCACAGCAGCTGAAGAGCGACATGTCCAACCGATACGCACGCCTCTTGACTTTGGTCAATACCATCCCATCGTGGTCCGAAATGCCCGGTGGCAGCGCCTTCTTGCGCTTCTTGAACTTTCCGTTCGGTGTCCCGTTGAGGCGAGTCGCGGGTACTTGCTCGAAGTACGGATCCTACGTAAGTTCAGTCAGTCAAGACTTGCTCTCGATGACGCGGAGATCAAATGAAAGGGTGCGTCTTTACCTCTGTTCCAAACTTGTTCGAGATGGTCTCGCCGAGAATCTTCTTGGTAACAAGCTTCGCTACCATGGACCCCATGATTGCGTCCTTGAGAGTCAAAGGGCTGGATGTCGAGTTAAAGCTCGTCGCAGGGCTTGCAAGTAACTCGTTTCAGGAGCCGTAACGGTTGCTCGTGCGGAACAAAGACAACTAAATATAGTGGTTGTAGACTGTAAGGGGGACAGGCAGAAAATGTCTGAGGTAGGCGCCCTCTTTATGTAGCAAAATCGATGCACACACTCTCTCATGATTTGCGTCGCATGAATCAACGTCTGCTCAGGAATTCCTGTTTTGGCTGGTGTCGTTTGGGAGGCAGCTGGTTTAGCCGATGATGTAATTCATGTGCTGTCACAACGTTTGTCTGCCGACAGCAACCTTGAACCCGCTAATTTACATGCTGAAACGCTAAAATCCATGCTGCAGCAGCGATCAACGCTCAGCCGGTACAGGCACGGGGCGGCAGATGCGCTGAAGTGTGGGAGGTTGGTGGGCAAAGCTTGAGCTAGCCTATGCACCGCCACATCGCCACAGTTGCTTCTCCTACATGTACCTAGCCACGTTTTCATTGTGGCGAACGTGGCTGAAGTGTCGAGCTGTTTGCTGGCCGCGCATTCGTACTGTGTTGGAGGCTGTGCTGGCCGCGACCGGCTGCATTCATCACGCTAGCCTTGAATCCACACAGTACGCGCTAGCCACCTCTCAGTGACTGGGAGCTTCCCCGATGCGTTTGGGCAGGAGCAGATGGGTCGTAATGATCTGGTCTGAGATATCGTCGACCGCGTCAACTCTAATTCACAACTCTCCCTCGACATCGTCAACCCTGCAATTCGACCTTTGCAAACCTCGCCTTCTGTTCGCCTGTGTCTGACTGCTATCCTTACCTGCCTCAAGCAAGTGGCCTGCGATCTCGTCGATATCGCGCGTCTTTTAGCTTGTTGCACCGTCATCCCACCTGTTCCCATCGCCTTCAACCATGCTCAGCTATCTCACACAACTAAGCTCACATTATCGCCTTGCCAAATCCTGAAGATAGCACAACAACCGCATCAACGCATACCCTACTAGAGCATGGGCTGAGAAGATTACGATCATGCCCGAAACACAGATGCAGTTGGAGGATTGTACGTTGGGATCGCTGGCACCATTGCCGACGCACTGCTGACAAGTGACGAACAGGGCTGGACGACCTTTGCGTCCGCTTCATCATCAACCTTCCCCAGGAAGATCTCTCCTCCGTTGCGCGAATATGCTTCCAGGTAGAAGAAGCGCAATGGTTTTACGAAGACTTCATCCGTCCGCTCGACCCGAATCTCCCTTCCATGTCTTTGCGAACATTTTGCTTGCGAATCTTCCAACATTGTCCGCTATTGGCATCATTTTCTGTCGAAAACCATACCAAAGCTTTCGAAGAATTCCTAGAGTATAAAACGAGAGTCCCCGTCCGCGGCGCCATTCTTCTGAACGAGGCGATGGACTCAACGGTTCTGGTCAAGGGATGGAAGAAGGGCGCCAACTGGAGCTTTCCAAGAGGCAAGATCAACAAGGACGAGGATGACCTAGACTGTGCCGTTCGGGAGGTCTACGAGGAGACTGGCCTGGATCTCCAGGCCGCTGGATTGGTGCCCAACGAAGGGAAACCCAAGTACATCGAGATCGCCATGAGGGAGCAACACATGCGCCTCTATGTTTTCCGTGACGTTCCCATGGATACAAACTTTGAACCTCGAACCAGGAAAGAGATCAGCAAAATAGAATGGTACAAGCTATCGGAGCTCCCTGCATTCCGCCGCAAGGGAGGCGCCAACAACGAGACTGGAGTTGCAGTCCCTAACGCCAACAAGTTCTACATGGTCGCACCGTTTCTAGTGCCTTTGAAGAAGTGGGTGGTCTCACAGAAAAATAATGACGCCAAGAGAGCTGCCAACGAAGTGTATGATTCTTCCCTTAACAACGTCTATAAGCCCGTCCACGAGGCTCATTTGGAGGATGACACATGGACACAAACCGATACAGGCGCCGAAACATCTCGAACTCCAGCGATCGAGACGCTCGCGGGCGCTACCCAAGAGCTACAACGGTTATTGAAGGTTCAGCCAGCAACTCAAGGTCTCCAACCCATCCAGACTCAAGAAGACAAAGGCAGCGCTTTGCTGTCGCTTTTGCAAGCAGGCCCAGGCCTTGGCCCCTCGATGGGTTCACATCGCAATGCACAATTCCCGCACACTCCTCTAGGCCTGACCGTCGAGGAAGCTCCCCAGCCTCAGACACCCCATCATCACGTCAATCATCAGGCCCCTACAATCGATACCCAGCGGCCACCCCCCTCTTTCAACTTCCCTCCGAACCAAGCAGGCTCATGGAATATCCCCCCTATCCAGGCGAGGCAGGCCCAGCCTTTCAGTCAGCAGTTTCCTGCTGTTCACGGCCAGAATTATGGTGATAACAACCAAGCTATGCTGGTACACCCACAGCCCCTCCCTCCGCAGGTGCAAAGAGCGGTCTTCAACAGAAGTGCTTTTCAAGAAAATCCTCAGCCGAGGCATGTTTCGGCCGAAGAGGCTTTAGCCAACGCGCAGAAGATAACTGGCTATCCTGGAGCAATCCAAGTGAAGCCTCATACAGGCCCTTATCAACTGAATGGGCAGTCGATGTCTCTTCTCAATGCTTTCAAGGGCGGAGCAGAATCTTCACATCAGAAGGAGAACGCTAGACAACCTCAGACCTCGGAATTGGCAAATAATCAACCAAGCCAGGCATTCCAACATGCTCGAGCCGATCCAGGGCGGGGGCAAGCTCCGACGGCGGGTGTTTTGATGGACCAAGGTCGACACGTTATGAGTCCGCAAGAACTGGCAGGCTCCAAGGTGGGACCACCGCAAGGTGCCCATCGGTCGGCCCTCCTCGGCATGTTCAGCAGAAAACCAGACTCGGAGCTACACACCAGCCAAACCCCCCTCCAAGGATACGCGGATGGTGCAGGCGAGGTCGCGCCGATGCTCTCTGGGCCAACTGGGCCTTCGATGCCTACTCATACCTCGTCTCTAGACAGTGTGGATGCTGCTCTACCACAATCGATCAATTCAATGCCCATTCAGCTGCCGACAAATCATTCGAGAATACCCCCACCGCAGCTTGCATCACAATATGGCACTCAACGGCCGGTACCCGCTGGCTCTCAGCTAGCGCATCCAGTTCGCATACTGCAGCGTGGCCAGGGCGACCAGTCGCTGGCCATCAGCGGACTACCAGCTGTGTCTCCCCAAACCTCACCGCAAGAAGTCGCTGGGCAACCGGTGAATCTTGCGAGCCCACCAAACGCGGCTGCGCTACCTATTCTGGGGGATGTAAACCGACGACCCGGGTCTGGCCCCGACCAGAAACGACAACTCCTATCCCTGTTTGGCAAGCAGCAGCAAGCCTCCGCCGGCCTCGAGGCCAGCAAAGGCAAGGAGGTTGTTGCGGAAGTTCCGAGGTCCAGGGTGGCCTCTCTCGCCATGGGGCCAGGGGAAATGGGGATTGGAAGCTCATCTTCCTCTCGGCGTGGAAGTCAAACACCTATCTCTCCAGCACATCAGAAGCTTCTGCTTGGTTATCTGGAATCAGTTACTAGTAACGCTACTCGCTGAGACTCGCCGTTACGGTGGAAGTGTGTATATTTCGGAGCATGGTTGGGATTGAGACAGTTTATTACTATACGGGATGCTAGTTGTCAGTCAGATAAGTCAAATATCAACGCGTTTTATATGGCAATTGAGATTTTGGGATCATGTGAAAAAGGATTTAATCTGGCATCATTACTAGTCAATACGAGGAAAAGTGCTGTATGTATCAACGAACACGGGCAACACAAGCCCAGGGAGAAGAGGTTGTGATCAGGAGTATCATTTGTCTAAGGAAAACGAACAGTTTTCGCAGATAGGCTGGAGATTCCCGGATATCTGCACAGGGCTAACATAATCTTCACCCTCCCTGGGCACGACTTATACTCGTGGACTTAAACTCAAGGTTACAAGGATTTCCTGTGATCTCCTCGCTCTATCGTATCAAGAAATGGATATCCACAGAAGGCGCCATTCCTGACAACGCTCCAAAAAAGCTGCGTGGTAAAAGTTTGCAAGAAAGCCGGTCAAAAAGCAAAAAGAGAACCTCTCAGAGGAATGATGCTAGCAATTGCACGTTTCGATCGTGCGACCTCCGGGTTATGAGCCCGGCGCGCTTCCACTGCGCCAAATTGCTTTGATGCTATTGGATGGAGAGCTTGCGTAACCGCGTTGTGACCTTTTGCGCTGGGCGGGAACGAGCGATATCGTGCTTTGTGGTGGAGTTTCGTGGTGGAGTTTCTCACCAAAAGATGAGTCAGTCACACAGGCTCCAGTTCCTTTCAACCGCCGCCTCAATCAGACAACTAAGTACCAGGTACTTGAACATAAAAGTTCTCCTTGAAGCTTTTAGCTGGTTTTCGTATGCGCAGGTATCATTGCCGAATTGCTAAGGCAGGCTTTAGCAAATGGGGGAATGATTATGAATTACTACAGAGATAGGACAACTCCATGGCATCCTCCAGGCCTCACACTGCGCACAACGAAAACCCGATGCGAAAGGCATCAGAGAGCGCTATCGTCGTCATCGTCGTCGTCCAAATTTAGAAGTTCGAACCTGTTTCCCATGGATTTATCAGGTTGTTTGGACGAGAACCTATCTGCCGTAGGCTTCGGGGGGTTTCGGCGTGGTGCAGGTTCTGTCTGGAGCTGGGAAAGGGGCATGTAAACGAGCGGCTCGGCACACTCGTCGGCAACCCAGTCAAATCGAGAGCCTCTATATTTCCTAGAGGAAATTATTCAGCCGTGAGTGGGCGTCAGAGGGGGCTCTATCCGGACTCACGTTCTGCTCATCATACAGGTCCGGGCAAACATGGCGTTGTGGACGGAATTTGTACTGATGAAGCAGTCCCCCTTAACGAAGTCGATCCTGATGACGACTAGGTTGTGAATGTGCTCGAGGTCCTCTCGGATGGACTGCTCAGTATGATTGGGGTCGCATCTCCGAATGACAAAATTGCGGCTGCCTCCAGCCTGGATTTTGTAAGCAACATGGCCATGGATGTTGAATTGGCGCTCGGCCCATCTCAAATCAACCTGGCAGTCTATCAGCAATGTCGCGTCTAGATATTTGTCGGTCTTCCCCACCCTCTTTCTTTTGACAAACAAGCCATGAGTCTGGGCATGGTCGTAAAAGGCACTGGCATCTTGACCACGCACAAAAGAAACGGTAGCCGTTCGATCTCGTCTTCTGAGGTAAAGGTCAACCAGTTGTCCCCCACGGACCGCTTTGGTGATGTCTGCATGCGTGACGCCTTCGGCAAGGTTCAGAAGCTGGACTGATCGTAGAGCGTTCTTAGTGTCTTGAAGACTCTCATGTCCACTCTCCTGGCTGCTTTCGAGAATGCTCTCGCTGCTACCCCCTTTTACGGACGGCGATTCTGGGGAAGGGGCAGCATAACCTCCGTCACAACGAGCTGGCCGAATTCGGGCTTGCTGCTCAGCGCTGCGGACAGAATAGTTGTGCTGGCTCGTCCAAGATCCGTTCGAATTTGCAAAAGCATTGCGGCTCTGAGGAAGCTCCTGTGTTGCAGGAGTCTCCTGCACAATGGAGTCTGCACAACTTAAGAGCTATGATGCAGTCAGAAACTGCCAGGCAAGTCATATATGCAAATGATGCTGATTTGGCCACTTTGGAGGGAGCACTCAGGTCCCTACTCTGCATGTAATAGCACCGAGTGTGGGAGAGAGCCAAGGCGGAGTTCAGGGGATATCTGCGGGAGGATCTGGGTCTCAGGATGGCTCACGGCAATGGTGTCTTCGTCAACGCCACCCAAGAGAAGATGCTGTCGCAGCACGGCTGCACAGCGTTTTCGTCAGTGAGGCGCTCGGAGGATGGCTCGGTGGCACTAATACCGTATTGGCGTGCGACATTGACGAGGTCGTCATACTCGGCCTGAGAGATGCATATCGTGGCGGGTCCTTGAAGGGCGCCCCCCGTAACCTAGAGGAAGCTGCGTCAGCCGATTGGTGGTTGTGTAGATGCGAAGCTGGGCGACGTGGAGGCCACAGGCGTTACATACGAAACGGGTCCTGTTACAAGGGAGGAGGGTTAGTTCTATAAGGTAAGGTGTCCGTCTGTCTGTGCATTTGCAGACAAGTGAAGACTGATAGGGCATGGAGGTTTGTTTACTCACTCAACAGAAGCCATATGGCGCTCAGCGAAGGTAGAGCAACGCCAGAGGGCAGAGGGTAGGTAGCAGAGATAGAACGATGAATTGGATGATAAGACAAAAATCGTGGCTGGCTGGGTTGCTGGGTCGGAAGCACAGAAAGACAAGAACCCGCAGCCAGGTGCAACAGCTGCGCAACCAGGGCTTTCTCACGTGCCGCCAGCTGGGAGCCTTTTTCAACTCATTGGACGCAACATTGCATGCTATCACGGTGCAGCCTGCCGCTGTAGGACAGTCACAGACAGTGGAGGGCGGAACAAAACATACCAACACAACAACTCAACCAACGCAACGGCACCATTGAGCGAGGCACACGATAAAAGCAGGAGACGTGTACGGCAAGGTACCTTTTAGTGCAGTGCCTACTTTCTCCAGTTCTGTGTCTGTGGCGACATGATGGCGATGTCTTGACACCATGTTGGATCCCTGGATGACTTCCTAGGAAGTCGTTCGCATCACGGGCAGTGCCGAGGCCGACGGAAATGCACGTGGTGTTGAGACCTAAAGGCTAATGTAAGAAAGTCGGGTTTGCGTTGGGAGCATTGAAACGTGCCATCTCGTGCAGCAGATCAACCACTCTTCAGCCTCTGAAACCGTCTGAAAATGTCGTGACGACATACATAAGTAGCGACGGTTTATTCTCCGAGACAGCATCCGTCAATGTCTTGGAGTCGCTACAGAGTGCGACCGGTGTGTAAGACAGACGCGAGCAGCTACCGGAAACCCAGAGGGGCGCTGGACACGAAAAGGGCTTAGGGCGGCGTCGGGACGTTATTTTTAGGCCAGACACTGCGAGGAAAACACTAAAAACACGAGATCATGTGACGGCATTGCCTCAGCGACGGGGTCTTGGAGGATCTGGGCCAGCCATCTGTATGGTCTATCGAGCATTCGACACGTAGCTAAGCCCTCTCCAGCTTAGCAGCTCCCTCGTACAGCGCAGGGGATGGATGCATTTCGCAGCAGTGCCACACCACGAACCGCCTCTTGGCTGCTTTGGGACGAGGCCTGGAGACCCTCTATCCGTACGAATACAGTCTACAGTAAGCGGCGGCTTTGTGTACAGGGGTTGAAAGGGTTGATGAGAGATGGATCCATGCATCCATGGCCGCCAGCACAACACATTGATGGGCTCGCTTTTCTCCTCCCCTGCCGCTTACCTTCTTCCATCCATCTAAACATTCTGGCCTTCCGTTTGCCATTCTCATCACGACTCTCGCTTCCCAGTTTGCTGCTTCTCGACCTTCGCTTTCGTTACCGCTCGTTTTCACCATCCATCCAACATACACGCCTAGGTTGCCACCACGACACAAATCCAAATCAACTAATAATTACCCGCTTATCTCGTCTCGCCCTTTGTCGAGCCACCTCATCTACTTCAGACGGACGCAGCATTTTGGTCATCACGCCCTGCATCGAAATTCCGGGGCCATCATTTCCCTTCCAAGTTTTCTTCATCGTCAAGCCGGACGACGACGCCTCGTTTTGTGCCATCTACGCCCTGCATTGTTGCTAGCCCGCCCTCCACTCAACCTCCTCGAACCTGTCAAGATGCGCCCTACTTCGACCCTTCTGCCGCTGGCCATGTGCCTCTCATCTCTTGCCCCCCTGGCGGCGGCATGGCCGGGCTGGCTCCCTGATGTTGATGCCCTCGTTGTTCGTGCCGACGATACCACCACTGGTATGCCCACAGTCACAACTCCTACGAGATAGAGCCCCCAGATAGCTAACACTACGTAGCAAAGCCCAAGGCCACAGCCACGACCGAAGAGTCAGCAAAGTCGACGGATGACTCCAACGCTACCACGACCGACGAGAAGAAGTCCCAGAAGACAGACACAGCTTCGGACGATAAGAAGAAGACGACCAGCACCAAGAAGGGATCTGCCAAGACCACCAAGAAGAGCAGCGGCCCGACACATACCAGCTACGACAACCTCCTCCCTGCCGGCGGCGTGAGCATGTCGCTGCCCAACACCGTCCTCCAGGCCACCCCTCTGTACAAGATCAACGACTTCATCACCTTCGCATGGAATTACACCTCGCTACAGGGCACTCCCACCGCGATCGACGTCCTGGTTAGCTGCTCCGTTGCGTCGGAGACATGGACTCTCACCTCCAACATGACCTACGAGACGAATCCCTCCTTCATCTGGAACACCAAGGACGATGGCAACAACCCCGATTCCCCCCTCCTGACCGAGCTCTACACCCTCATCATCAAGGACTCCGACACCGCCATCACAGACATCCCCGATTCTGGCTACCTGGCCCCTTACACCGGCCTGAAGTTTGGTCTCTACAAGCCCCAGCTGTACACACCGCTGCCCGAGTGGTCATGTGCCGGCTGCAATGCTGCTCCTGCCAGCCTTGACCCGCATGCCGTTGGCATTGCCTTGACCGTGAGCATCGTCACCGTTGCGAGCTTCACGTGGTTTGTCACCGGCCTTGGACTTCATTGATCTTGAGGTTCTCGCGGCTATTTGGAGTTTGCTTTATGGGACTGGTTTCTTAGGGGCAGGCACAGCATCGAGTGGATAATATTGCATTTTGGACATACTTCAGGGGCGTTGTGTATATGGGTGTACCAGGATGTCGCCAAGGAGGGTCAGGGGAAAATTCCATATTGTGGGATGGGTTATGATAGGTTACCAAACAGTACAATTGTGCAGTGGTCTTATATATCTCTTAATCACGACGATCTTGGACTCTTAGAGTCTGAATCTCGGCTGTACATAGCCTTTTATCATAGCGTCAGATATGTATATGCTCTTGAACTATCTTCGCACCCCTTGCCGATATATGATTGTTGTACATCCGCTGCTTGCTCTTTCATCTTGCAAGTAAGTCTCACTTCATGGGGTATAATATTGCACACGTAGCCCTAAAACATCCGCAGCGTGAAACCCGCCCCCTTTTCCTCCTTCTCCCGCCCCTGAAAGATGCCGCTGAAGTCGGCGTCCCCCAACGCCACGGCCGGTCCCCTGGCCGGAGCGTGCGGCTCGTGCCGTCGCCGCCTCTCCTGCCCAGCCTTGCTGGGAAACGTCGGGAACATGCTCTCGGGCTTGGGCTTGGGGTCCTGCCGGAAGTACTCATGCTCGAGCATTTTA
>JAANBC010000498.1:0-23810 GCA_014621405.1 Stylonectria norvegica | reverse complement strand
ATTACCTTTTATTATAGCTATCTATATACTAAATTACTGCTTTAAAGCTTATTATTAATTTTAATTATTTAAAGCTTTACTCTATATCTCTAATAGAGGATTTTAATAATATATTTTAATATTATAAGCAGGCTTTCTTTATTATAGTTTATAAAGTAATAGTCCTAAGTAAAGTTAGTTTCTTATTTTATAATTATTATATAGAAGTTAAACTTTCTAATACTAACTTTATAATTATAGAAGTTAATTAAGATTCTTTTACTAGGTTTTGAGTCTTATTTTCTCAGTTTATAGTGCTCTCTGCGCTTTATCTTTCTAATTCTATAGATATTATATTAAACTGTTATTAGGCCCTTTATTTAAGCTCTCTCTATATTATTTAGTAGGTGCTTTAAAGCTCTTAATCCTAAATGCCTAAGCCGCCTATATTAATATATTATATCTGCTTATAATAGCTTTCTTATAGTTTAGGAGTTATAATTAAGTCTCTGCGCTATAAATACAGCTTATTTTACTATTTTACAGATATATTTAATAATATATTAATTATAGTATTAACTTAATATATATAATATTACTCTGCTATTATAGTAGATAATATTATTATTATTTTGCTAGTCTTACTAATATCCTGCTCTCTATAGTTATTATAGTAATACCAGGTTTATTCCTATTTATAGGCAGTATATAATACCTTTTAAATAAAGCTAATAAAGTCCATTTTATAAATTTTAAACTTAAAAGTCTATATTACTATAGCTTATAATTAGAATCTTACTTAATCTAGCAAATATAAACTTATCTTCTTTTATATACTTAAAGTTTTAGAATCTTATAATTTTATTAAAAATATATAAAGTTATACCTAAGTTAAGAATTAAGTAGTTTCTTAATAAATATTACTTATTAGCTGCTAGAAATATAGCTACTATAGAAGAAATATAAGTTTATAGTATTTATTATTATTACTTTTAATCTTATAAGTTGCCTTTAAATGATTTAAGTTGCTTATATAACTTTTAAATATTAGGCTTATTTTTTAGATATTATTCTAGCTTCTTAGTCTTTCTATTTATTAATATAATCTATTTTAATACTGCCTTTAGAAAAGCAACCTAATAGCCTTTAATATCTGCGCCTTTATATTACATTTTATATAAATTATATAGGTTATCTTATAGTTACTTCTAAGATTAATCTCTTAAATAGCCTTCTAATAGTAACTTTTACTTCTCGCCTCTCTTATTTAAGCTCTAAGTTAGCTACTTAAAAGCATCTTTCTTATTTAAGCCTTAAAATATTAGTCTAAAGCTCTTTTTAATAATCTTTTCTTTAGGATACTTAGTTAAGTTATTATTATTAGAAAGTTTCTCTTAGAATTTATTAATAAAGATTAATAATCTATATATATTTAATTTAATTTCAGCCTTATAAAGACCCTTTTTAATATATAATATAACCTTAAATTTATAGTTAATTGCTCTTTCTAAGTCTTTAAACTATATTCTTAAGTCTAAGTATTTAACTATATATTAGAGTTATATAGTTTATATTGCCTTCTCTTACTTATTAATCTAGTCTCCTTACTTTATTTTATTACTTATTTCTAGTCTTAAAATATTAAAATAGGCTTTTTATACTTATTTCTTTTAAAAAATATTATTTATCTTATATATTACCTTAAGATTTAAGTAGAGTAGTGAAATATTATTATATTTAGCTAAATTAGTTGCCTTAAATATATAGATTTATATATAATAAGAGGATATATTCTTATTTAACTAGTTAAGTATACCTTTAATTCTCTATTTCTTATAAAGGTATGCTTTTTTACTAAGTATATAAAGCTATATATTATACTTTATAGACTCTTAATCTTTTAGAAGTATCTTATTTAAATAATTCGCAGATTAATCTCCTTAAATAAACTTTAGAGATCTTATAGTGCTTTTAACTTATACTTTTATATAGTAATCTTTATTTCTTAGCAGAGCTAGCTTTTATATTTATAATTAATTAAATTATAATAGGTTAGGTAGCCAAGCTAGTATAGAGACTCTCTTTACTAAGATCTTTATTATATATTACTATTCCTATATATCCTAGTCTTCTAAGCTATTAAGAGCGCGATCTTTAATAGGCATCTTTAGATTAAATAGTTAATTATTAATATAAAGTTTTAAGTATTATATTATATTTTTAATATTTGTTTTAATAATTATAACTACTTATATTTAATATAACTCTAAGACTCTTAATTATTAGAATTAAAGATACTTAATTAAAGTTATATAAGGCATTTTCCGGCTTATATAGGTGCCTTGCTATGCTCTATATGCACTATTCCTAAAAGACTCTAGCTTCTACCCCTAATATCGCGGACTTATTATATGAGACTCCTTTAGTCATTTTGGGGTGCCTTTTGGCATTGTATATAGTGGTTCCGTTCTAACAGGACCCACCTTTGCTATAGATTAAGCGCATAAATAGGGAGATCTAATAACGCGAAACTTAATAACTACTCGGTGGTTGACTAAGCTGCGCTAATAGAACCCACCTTTTCTATCGAAAAGGTAGTTGCAAAACCTGTTTCCGCGTTAAATGCGTTTCCTTTATAAATACCTTCTATTATATAGATAATAGCTAATTTATAAGATAATAAGCCTAAATTTATATTATATATAAATAGATATTAAATTAATAGGATATATAATTTTAAGCTTAATTATATATAAATTAGTAATATTATAATAGTTATAGCTCTAAAGATTAGTATTACTGCTCTTTTAAAATAATAATTTAGTAGCCGGCTACTTATACTATTAGTTTCTCTTCTTTTTTCTTATTTAAATATATTATATAGCTATAATACTTTATTCTATTATTAAATTTATATTTAAGCTTAGCTTAAGTTTTTTCTTCTAATTTAGCAGTTAATTTAATATTATAATTAAGTTATAAAAGCTTAAATATTAAAGCTAGAAGCCTATTAGCCTATAGTATAAGTATAATTTTAATACTACTACTTTTACTTTCTCTGGCTAAAAATGCCTTTTTTAGGAGACTTAAAGAGATTAATATAAAGTTATTAATATTAGCTTCTTTAGTAGCTTTAATTTTATTATCTATAGCTATTATAGTTAGGCCAGCTTTATTAGTAATTAATAAGAGGGGTAATAGGGTTAATAGGGCTAATAGGATTATATTTTAAAGATACCTTTTATAGCAGATATTTTAAGTAATAGCCTATAGTATTAGATTAAGGTTATATTAAAGGATTATAGCCTAAAGAGTAACTTAAGCTATATTATTAGAAGCTTTATTTTAAAAAGACTTATTAAGCTTAAATAACTTCTTAATAGTTAGTAATATAAGAGTATTAACCTAGGTAATTTACTCTAAGTTTTATTTCTTTTTAATAGTGATTTTAGTATTACTATATAGTATAGGCTAGCTAGCTTAAGCTGCCTTTTTAACTATAGTAACTTCCTTTTATAGCTTATATAATATAACCTTATATTACTATATCTCCTTCTATAATAGCTCTACTTAGCCTTATATTACCTATTATTTAATATTTTCTCTTAATTAAGTAACTATAAAAGTGCTATTACTTAGTTCTTATATCTGCCTTAGAGTCTTTATGCGCTAAGAGTTAAGAAGGCAGTGTTTTTTATAATATATAATAAGATCTTTCTATATTAATTATATAATAATTATAAGGTTAAGGCATATAGCTATATTACTAATAATATAGCATATTAGGCTGCTTAGGATCTTAAGCTTCTTTTAAATAGCTTTAAGCTACCTCTTAGTCTTCTATAGCAAGACCTACTAATAGTAAATTAATATAGGAAAAGCCGGCTTTACTTAATCCTATACTTTGTTTTAAAGAGGCTATAATATAGCCTTAAACTTAAAAGGATAAAGCTTTGACTTCTCCTAACTAATATAGATATAATAGGCTTTAAAAGCTATATTATATAGCTTGTCCTACTAATATAAGAAGTTAAAGCAGGTAATTATTATGCCGCCTTCTTTAATAAAGTCCTAAAGCTTAGCCTATTACTTCTTTTTAAGGTATTAATATATACTAATATTAAGAGGTTAAAGGATATAACTAATATAAGAAGGCAGCTTAAAAGGCACTATATTAAAGAGATTATAATACCAGATAAATTCGGGGTCCTTATAAGCTAAAAATCCATCTATAATAAGCATATAATATATAATCTTAGTTATTTAAACTATAATATTATATTTAAAGTTAACTTCCTAAATCACTCTTATAACTTCTAAAGGAATATTAAAATAGCTCTTAATAGTATTATAGCCGGCAAAGCTCTTACTAATAGTAAAGGAGTTATAGTTAAAGTGCTATAGCTACTATAAAGCCTATTTTGCATTATTATAACTTGTTAAAGTCTATATAATAACTATATCCTCTCTAATATTAGCTATAATATATTTCTTAAATAGTATCTTTATTAATAGTATTAGAAATAATAGAATCGCTTTTTTAGTGATATTAATACTATTAATTAATATAAGTAACTTCTTATTGCTAGGTTAAAAGATTATTAGTTAGCAGTTCCTTTTTATATAAGTATAAATAATTCTAAAATTACTCTTTATTTACTTAATTTATAAGGGAGTCTTATTAAAATTCTATAGGTTATATTATAATATATAAAGTGCTATTATTATAGCTTTAAATTCCTTAAACTAGTTACTTAAATAGCTAACTTTAAGCTCTATATTAGTATAAGTTATCTTTTTAACTTAGCCCTTATTAATATATAGCTTAGGATGCTACTTTTTAAACCTCCTAACCTAGCTCTTTAATATAGGCTTAGTTAGTATGCCTTTATAATATTAGTATATAAAGCTTATATAGTTCTATATATAAAACTCTATAAGTATAAAGAAGCTGTTTTTAACTAGTATTATATAGGAAATTAGTGCCTTTTTCTCTTTAATTATTAAAGCCTAAGGATAGCTGCTTTTATAAGAAAGTAAAAGAGGTAAATTAGCTTATAATAGTCTTATATACTTCTTTATAATACTAATATTATTATAATATAAGATAATAATCTTAGTTATTATAAAGTTATAAAAGACTATAAGATTAGTATATATTATATATATTTAGTTACTACTATAAAGATATATATAAGCTGCGTGTATTATATAGTTAGAATTAATTTTTATAAAAAATAATATTATAAAAAGGAGATTTAGGTAATAATAATAATTATATATATTTTATCTTAATTAAAGCAGAAATAGTAATATTATATATATTAGAAGGTATTTATAAAGAAAATATATTTGACGCGGAAACAGGTTTTGCAACCACCTTTTCGATAGAAAAGTGGGGGGCCTATAGCGTAGCTGCTTAGTTAACCCACTGAGTAGAGTCAAGCAAATATTGAAAAAGGTTACATAGTAGTTTCAAAAACGTCACTCACTTGCAATATCTAGGGAAAGGATATTCGAACTACCTAAGTTCTTCGTCCACGTTCAGCTTCTTAAATGTACTGATTGGATGCAGCCCAAAGTCCTGCTAAAGAATACCAACCATATAACTCCACGCTGTGTTTCCGTGTCTAAACACACAGTTAATATAGACCACACGATGATGTGACGACTCGCAATCTCATCAAGATTTCCCGTCTCCCTCCCAAACATTTCGGAACTCTTCATCGTCTGGCACTGTGTACTTAGGTAGGCGATCTTCTCGCTCTTCATCCTGTGCACCATCCCACTCCCTTGCTTCAGGGGAAAGACGACTCTGTTCCTCATCGTCACGCCCTTGATCTTGCACCTGGCTAGCTTCAGCCTGAACAACATCCATCGGGGGATCTTTGTCCAACCCCAGCGTAGACACATCTGGCTCCTCATGTTTTATCACCTTTGTTGGCTTCCGCTTCTTCTTTTTCTTGACAGTAACAACTGTCTCAGGCTGCGGTTCTGTGCACTTTTGCTTGCCTTTAGAGGTGGATGACGGTTCTTCTGTCGCTGGCGGCGACCTCCTAGGTGGCGGGGTAAACGCAGGAGACCTGGTCCCGAAACTTGCTGCTGAACGAAAGCGGTCTCTTAAAGGCTCGTTCGCTGTTATGACAGGATACTATACATAGTTAGTACATGCTTGTGTTGTGCGACGAGTCTCCATCCAACTCACATTCCAGTCTCCGAACTCCAATGCTCGAGCCATTTCGTAAAGACGGTCTTCCGCCGGATCGATCTCCAATTCCTCAAATGTGCCGTGAGTATTCTCGTTTATTTGATCGACGCGAGTTTCGTCACCAGCGTGAGTTGTACTCGTGCCGCCGTTAGATCGCAGGAGAGGGGTTGTGGTGTTGATTTCGCCAGGCTTGGGAAGCCAATATTTGCCCTTACCGCCTCGTTCATATCGCATACCATCTTTTAACCTGGCCAGTCTCGACTTGGAGTCTTCGTGAGCCATGACTTTGTCTCCAGAGTCAAAAACCCTGTACCCGTAGTTGTCGCCTCTGAATGTGTCCTTGGAGTCTTCAATCAGATCTCTGATCCCGAACGCGTCACGGAAGGCGAACTTCATCGGCATCCTTGCTGCGAGAATACTGTTGTCTTCAAAATCATGCCATGAAAAGGCGTACCAGTGAGCCACGGCAAATATAGGCATCTCAATGCAAATCAGGGCATCCTGTATGGCGGCTGCAAGGTTATCGGGGGTGTACCCCTTGACGTCGTCGGGAATGGCCCCTATCCAAACCAGGATGGACAGGAAGAAGCCTTGCCAATAAGAAGCAAAGATGACAAGTTTGATGCACAAAAACTTTGGCATTGGTCTGAATGGCTGAAGATCCCGGTTCATGCAAACCCAGAATAGGCCCAACGAGTACAAGCTCAAGGTGACACTGACATTGTAAATAATGCCACTCCAGAGATATCCAGAGGTCAGCCCAATGTACCCTTCCTGATAGGTCCCAGTCGCCTTCATGATAATGGCCGCCAACGAAAGCATCGGTTTCATCCAGGCATATTGCAGGATGCCGCGCTTGATCGATAAGAAGGTATGGGGGTCCGAAATGTCCACTTTGCGCAAGACATGATTAAGTGGCCATAGGTGGTGGACAGGCGCTCGACCATGTGTCATTATTATCAGGGCACGCTCTCCGCCCAAATAGTTGATAAGAAGCTGGAAGAAGGTGTAAATCGTAAAGGCCTCGTAAATGTCGCGGACTGGGTCGAGGAAAGCGGCGGCTCGGAGCGAAATCATGCTGGTCCAGGACGCGATAGAATAGATGGGAACCATGATGAGAATGCGAACGACATATCTTTGCAGCAGGGGCTTTCGGTAGTTCTTAGCCTGTAGCACGACAGAACTATACGGTCGAGTTAGCTGAGTATCTGCCAAGATGGAGGGCGCAAGACGGGCTTACAAAACAGAGAGCACAGTGGCTACAAGAGATGCAACACCTGCTACTATCAAAGTAGCATAGGTGAGCCTCAGCCCAGTACCTCCATCAGACATTGTGCAGGTAGGGCTCGTCAGGGCGAGCGACGCGCGACGATGCGAGTGTGGAATATCACAAGGACGACAGGAGGCGTCCTATATCATGGTCAAGGCGTTTTAGGTCGGGGAGGTCACAGCTGTCGTGGCTGAGGATGCAGTGGCTAAATAGAGTCAAAGCTAAGAAGGCAACCTGGAACCTAGTGCCTGGTAGAGTTGGAAGAACGCGTGTCGCAGTGATGACGACACCCGCGTGGATGGAAGGCTCTTTGCTTGTCGTGGACTCGTGATCGTGTGGCTTCCTGCGATGGGCCTGCGATGGATGCTGATGACGACGGGGAGGCAGCTACACGTGCTCGGCGCGGAATTATGTTTCATGCGTCGTATTCCAGGCTTGGTGCTTGGTTCATCGGCGCCTAAGGTATGGATTCGTTTCCAGGCGTGCGGGCCCGGGGGCGCTTACCTATAGACGCTATAACCGAATGAACCAGCGCTATTTGGTCCCGACCCCCCGGGCCCACTGCCCTGCATCCGCTGTCGTCGGACGGGCCAGGCCTTCCAATTCTCCAGCTTGCAGGGGAGCCTAGAAGCGGTTGGGGAACCCGACTCAACCGCGTCGCGACCAGGCGAGCTTCGAATGACCTGACGGCTCCTGACCGACAATTACATTTCCGAGTATGCCTCAGTTTGCACAGATTGCGCGGGCTTTGACCATTCACTCTCGCCGTACTCATGCCATCGCCATCGGTCCTGAGCTGCGGATGATGTGACGTGTGCTACGCCAGCTTACCCAGCTACATACCGTGGGCGCATGTCCATGCTCCACCATGAACAACACCATGGTAGGAGTCGAAAATGTAGTTCAACCAAGAGCCAACGGCAACCCCGACTTCAACTAGTATGTCAACATCCAGTTCGACCGGCTTGCATGCTAGAAACAGCTGACAGTGCTCCAGTGAATTCCTCATCTTCGCCGGCCTGGGCAGCGCCCTCGCCGCCTTCTTCCTCCTATACTTCAACCGCTTGTTCGCCTCGATTGCCTCCTACGCTCTTCGGACATGGACCTGGCACCGGTACCGCATATACCTCGACATACGAGCCATCCAGATATCTCTCCTCGGAGGACGAATCTTCTTCACCGGCCTGCGATACCATGGTGCGAATGAAACATTTGTCGTGCAGCATGGATACATAACCTGGCGGTATTGGCTCCGTCGAGTCCGAAACGCAGACATTCTCGACTCGCGCAACCCAGAATCGGACTCATCCGCCGAGCCCACGGCAGATGGAAAGGACAAGAACGCGCAACTCCCGAGTCGCATCCATGTGAACTTGATAGGCTTGGAATGGTTCGTCTACAACCGTAGTCCAGCATACGATTCAATCCTCGCAAGTCTGTCCGAGGCGACGGACCCAGCCTCCCGTACAAGCGGCAGCGAAGTACAGGACGGAACTACCCTGAGGCCTCGAGGATCAGGTCGACCGGAATACCCTGAGCATGGACCGCTAGGTCAGAACAAGAACGGCCGTCCTGTTGATAATAAGGGGGTTTCCGAGAAACTGGGCCTCGGCGATCGTCCGGGATTCCCTCATCGACGTACTACAACCGGTTTTGGTAGCGCCGATGAGGACGAGCGAAACAACCCTGGCCCCAGTCTTGATTTGCCTTTCATGCTTCAGCTATTCCCCATTCGCATCGAGTGCCAGAAAGCAGCCCTTGTCGCCGGCAATGAAAACACCAAGGCCATACTCGTTGCTAAGGTTGAGTCTCTCTCTACAGATGTGGATGCTACGGAAACCACAACGTCAGATCCATACCGACAGCTATTCAAAGTCCAGTTCAAACATCCTGTCATAGAAATGAGGGAGAATGAAGACTTCAAGGAGGATCAGGCAGCCCGGGCAGCCCGTGAGCAAGACATTGCACAAGGAGAAGAGCCGGTGCCGAAACGGTTCTTCTTCCGTCACCACCGTCGCAAGGCACTCAGCTCGCTACGTAATTTGGTGCCCTACTGGCGAAGGTCCGTTGAATCTTTTTCCACGGATTCACGAACGGCCATCAATACCGCCGCTTCGCAAATACCTGGTAACAATCAATGGCAGGGTCTGACCAGATATCTTGATGACCGTGATCAAGACGATAGAGCACGTTGGGTCTCAGTCGAGTATGCGGCCGTTTCTACCATTCTCGACAGTCCTGAGGCTTCCCTAACTGTATACTGGGATGCCGTGGGGAAGGTTGCCGACCATGGGGGCCGGCAGAAAGACACCAGCTTCCCTAGAAATATTAATGGCGATGAGCCCCCAGCTTGGGGTATAAACGTTTCGGTCAAAGGCGGAACCATGAACTACGGGCCGTGGGCGGATCGTCAGCGCGCAGATTTGCAGCGGTTTTTCTTTCCATCACTCTGCAAAGACGCCACTCCAGCTCAGCCTCTACAGCCGGGAGCCTGGAGAACCCCAGTCCAGTTCAAGCTATATGTTGAAATAGAAGATACCGTCACTCTGAGGATTCCTATACGAGAAGAATCGAAGAATTGGCGCTGGCGTGGGAAAGAACCGCACATGAGACATCAGAAAGCGCCCACCAAGCGCAAAGAGAGAGCACGAGCAAAGAAGAACAACCAAGCTGAAACGACTCAGCTACGTCCGGCTGGGTGGTTAGAACTGAAAGTCCCCTCCAATTCCACTGTTACGTTCACAATGGACATGCTGGCACATGCCGCGGGATACAATACTTTACTCGACGTTGACCTACCTAGCACCGAGCTATGGAGTAGCGTCAACCATGACTTACTTTGGCGATCCGGCGCCCAACGAATAACTTGCGATCTTTCCAACCCAATATCATGGAACGCGCTGCGAAACTGGCATTTTAACATTGTAAGCGACAAGTTAGAACTTTTCATCTTGCGAGACCATATATTTCTCTTAGTCGACTTGGTCGACGACTGGACGAACGGTCCACCCCCTGAGTACCTTGTCTTCATACCGTTCAAGTATCACCTCAACCTCACACTACAATCCGTGAAATTGTACCTCAATGTCAATGATGCCAACATCATCGATAAGGCAACTGCATTAGAGGACAACGCTTGTCTTATTCTCTCCAGTCCTTGTCTGACAGCTGAGACTTGCATCAACCTCGAAAGTTTTCGACCAAGCAAGAATGCCATTCCGTTCGACGTGCGTGCCGACTCCATGGATTTGACGCTTCAAGTTCCCCAATGGAATACGCAGGCAGCCTTCTTAAATTCCAAGGAACTTGCCCATATAGAATCCCTCGTTATCGACGGAGGCTATCACTATAACGCAACAACGTCAACAACGAACACAGACAGTTTGGTTCTGAACGTTCGTGGACAATCGCCCTGGATCTATCTCTACGGCTTTGTTATACGATACGTTATGTTGCTGAAAGACAACTACTTCGGAGAATACGTCCACTTCAGGACCCTGGACGAATACCAAGAACAGCTGCAGCTGAAGGCGCGAAATCCTGATGCGGAGGCTACAAATAAGCCCCCTCACAAGAAGTCAAATGACCTTGATGTTATTCTTTCCATCAAGATAGATGACACCAGGGTCATGCTCCCTGGCAATCTCTACTCATCAGAACGCTACATCCAAGGGGAACTCGCTAGCGTCTCTCTCGATTTGAGGTTCACAAACTACTACATGGACATGGAGATCGAGCTCAGCCCCGTGAGTTTGTCTCTCGGCAGTTCAGAAGGGGCTTTAGACTCTCCAGGCATGTCATCATCAAATACGCAACTATTCATCGACGGGTTGCGCATATATGGACATCGCTTATTCGGCCTACCGCCATCAGAACCTACCTACCTTTGCAACTGGGATGTCTCTGTTGGCGCGGTCACCGGAGAATGTACGACCGACTTTCTTGTCACTCTAGGAAGAGGAGGCGCTGCGTTCGCCTTCTCCTTTGATGATGTTGAGAATGCTTTAGTACCCTACTCTGCTCTAGTGTTTTACGACGTTACTTTTGCCCGAGTCAACGTGCACTCTGTGCGGCTTTGGCTCCATGTTGAGGAAGCTGCTTTCCTCCTTTCGACCGACGCAATCGATGTTGAATTCAACGATTGGGCTAGATCACACTACTCAAAGCGTGCCAACATCAAAGTACCGAATATTCAAGTTTCATGCGTCAATGCAGAGTCTGCGGCAAGGCAAAAATCAAAACACCAGCATCCTGTAGAGACGGAGGCATATTTGAGAACTGCCATTCACCTCGCTGTGATCGGACGGAAATTTCATTTCAGCGAAGAAAGGAAGCTACAACAAGAGCTCGTCCAGCGAGAAGATCAACGCACGCATCGAACTGAGTTTCTCTTGTTCCCTGAATATCTCGATGAATTTATTCCAGAGCAAGTTGATCCGCCAGCTCAATGTGCTCCTCCACCGCCGCATCCCGCTCTTGCAGTCGACGATGAAGACGAAGAAGCCTCTTATAGGTCATTCACCTCCAATCGTTCGCGGAACCTGAGCCACAAGAGTTCGTTCCTCTCCTTTTCAGGCACAAGCAATAGTAGTGTGGTACGACCACATAGCCGCCTACGGTCCATGCACAAGTCTCAGCAAGATGAAATCACATCCCCGAGATCTACGCCAGCAGATTCAAATAATCTAGCAGTGAAAAGAAGAAAGTTCTCGACCTCGACAGGACATCTGTCAGTCGGCGATCATACTGCGAAAGACAATCAGATACATTCCTCCGTGGCCTTCTCAAGCCAATATGTCGCACCACATTTCCCACTCGAAGGAGTGCGACCGAATACGCAAGATGCTCCCTTCCAAAGTACAGAGTGGACCTATGAAGACGACGTATTTGAAAGGACCGAAGCTGAGTTGGACGATATTGACCCAAATAACTTGAGTGAGGAGCATGCCTATTCTAGCACTTTGGTTGAGTTCCCTTCTGGAATATCTGCCTTCGCCACCCCAACATCAATTCGGTACATGGCGTCTCTCTTGGATTCGTTGCATCCTACTGAGCCTGAGGAACTGTTAGACTCATTTCAAATCGATGCCATGACACGGATCTTCGATCTACAGAAAGAGCGAGACACCCACGGACAGATCAAGGATTTCTTTATCAGGGTTCCTAGTGCCAATTTCCGCGTCCTGAACTCAACCGCTGCAGATTCAACCGATTCGTCCCAGGAAGAGCAGGATCAATACGACCTAATGTTGTCCAAAGTAGCATTGGTCACACGGACAACCACTAACTGGGATGATCCCTTCAAGCGAGACTCATGGGATTCTAAAACTTCACTTCACTTGCGAGTGGGTTCCGCCGAGATATCTGCTTCAGAGCGTCTATCTTCCCTGCAAGAGCCTCAAGCAGCGCTCATGGCGCAGATCGAGAACGTCATGGTCTCAGTTGGTGCGAAGGAAGTGAGATACTTCGACGCTGATATCGGCTCTATTGTTGGGAGTACGTCTTCCGGAAAGATTGAATACCTGGCTTCCTTGATTCATCGCACCGGGACCATAGCTGCGGACTTGGGGGAGCTGCTTACAGACACCATCACGAAACATCAAGCTCGCCACAAATACTTTACCTATCGACTGCTGGAGGAAGGGCAGTTGACCAATGATCCGTCCTTTTTGATCCGACCTTCAGCTGTACTGCGGTCAGCCAATAGCCATCTTCGCACGTTTGATTCATGGAAATTAGCAATGCGCCTCCGTCAGATCTGGACTACTATGGACCTCCAAACTAGGGCACAACTCCTCCAACAATGCTGGGATGGTTCGCCGGTGGCTCCAGTCAACGCAGTTGAAGTGGTGATGGCTGCGTTCCAAAAGTGGCGCAGCTGGGACTTGCAAAGTCTCTCTGACTCTGTGTTGCTCAAAAATATCTTCGGTCGTATCAAAGAGGCTATACCAGAGCCTGAGAACGAAATACCCCTACTTGGAGCATGCCGACTTTCCGAAGTGCAATTTGTTCTCGACCCAGGACCGAAACAAAACAAGATTGGTTTCGTTGATATGGCCGCCAGAATTGACCAGCAAATATCCGCCTTCAACGGCGATTTCAAAAACGCCACAACAGCGAAGGGGCCCCTTACAATCGTTAACATGTATTGTGCCGAAGCAGCAATCAACCTGAACTGGGAGCTTTGCGAGTTAGCTGAGGATATTTCAAGACTCTACAACAGAAACCGCACTCAACCTGAACCGAGTCCATCATTAACTACAATTCCCAAGAAGCCAACGCCAATGAATTGGCCCGAAATGCATGTAGTTCTCGAGGTAACGAGAGGCTCCATCGAGTTCGAGACTATCAACTTGAACTCAAAGACTTTGAGTGATGGCCTGAAGGCATCTTTGCTCCTGAATGGTGGAGGCGATTGCCCGAGTTCTGTCAACTTTATGTTGAACTGCAATGCTGTCACATCAAGGCTACATAGTCATTCTCATGTTCTTGGCATTTCGCAATTCAGGGAGCCCAGTTTCATCTTGTCCCATGAACTGCAGGAGACGACCGAGGCTTCATGCCACACCATCAAATCAACTGCAAGCAGTCAGAGCTTGACCTTCGCCGTTAAGGAGGATCCGATTGGACTTATGGAAATACTCGATCTTCTTTTCCGGGATGAAGTCGCGCAACTGTACCGCCTCAAAAGCCAGTTGATCACCTCGCCGCAGCCGAAGGAGCGAAGAAAGTCCGTGAGAATATCCGACCGCTTATCCAGTTACAAGGTCAACCTTGCCATGTTTCTCGACGAATACAGCATCACGATCCCCCTTCTGCAGTCGTTGACTTATAAGATTACCGGAACCGTGGCGCGAGCGGCAACCGCAGCCAACTTTGGTAAAGAAGTTATCTTTGACTTTGACATCAAAGAAAATTATCACGAGATGCAAATCAACGTCCGGAATGAGCCTCGCAGCATTTCCCTTCTGCAAATACCTCCAACAAACGGGCGCATAACCAGCCACATGACTCAAACCGAGCATCTGGTAACAGTTTTATCGTCTCTTGAAGTGGTGCAATTAGATGCTTCTGCTGTCTACAGCTTGCTTACTGCATTGAATAAACCGCAAATATCGAGTGCCATCCAGGAGTTGCAGCAGCAAATCACTATTATCAGGGGTCATGTGGATGACATCTTCGGCACTGATGGCACTGATGCAGACGTAGCTCATATAGAGGCAACCCAACCAAGTCTGAAACTCGTCTACAACGTTCATATGACTTTGGCGGGCTTGCAAGTATCTGCTAAGACGTCACTCAAGTCTGATATTGAGCCAATCGCTCGAATTCTTTTCTCGCTCGACAGAGCCCATTTACAGGCTTCTAATCGACATGAGACACATGGTCCCATATCAAAGTTCCCAGAAATACACCTGAATCTCACGCACATCGAGCTTGACATCCGCAGAGGCAGTGAAGATTCCATGAGATCTTGCGGAAAACTTGGACTTGGAGTGACAGTTTCTGCCAGCTCAAGACTAACCGAAGACGGGAAAGAAGACTGGTCATTCGACTTTAGAAGCGACGATTTCGAGGTCATCTTGGCCCCAGAAACCATCTCAACTGTTATTGACGTCTTGGGGTACCTGGGAGAGAAGATCAAAGACCTGGATACTTCGCGCGAGCTGGACTATCTGCGGAAATTGAGGCAATCGAAGCCCCGAATTACAATCAACGACAACGAAGATCCGCCGGAAGATGCTGATATCATTGATTCGGTACTAGCATCTGTCAAGTACCAATTTGAGCTTCGAAATATCCGAGTCTGCTGGATCGTAGCAGACGGCTCTGATAGCCAGTCTACTAACAAGGAGGACTTGGTATTGTCGGTTAAGTTGTTTGAGTTCGGTACTAGGACCCGACGATCAGCGAGACTGACAATCGAGAACTTTCAAGTCCAGATGGTACCCCCTGGCCAGGACAAGAACCTGCGATCCCTTCACTCGGCCCTTCTTCCTGAAGTTACCTTCAACATTGCCTACATCTCAACCGCGTCCGGTCGCCGCATGGCATTCCAGGCCGTCGGCGAGTCTCTAGATCTTCGATTGACCTCTGCGTTCATCCTGCCAGCAGCTCACCTTGTCGAATCTATCTCTCTTTCGACGAAGAATGTGCAACAAGCGTCCACTCAATGGAACACTGGGGCAGCTGTAGCGAAGAAACCCGACGGTGAACGTAAAGCTGAGCCTCAACGCAGCATATTTGGGAATAAGAGGATGGAAAGTCTGCTTGTCGACGCTGACTTTGCCGGCGCCGTGGTCTACGTGTCAAGCAAGAGAACTCTCGACGATTTCAGTGGTGCCAGATATGGACGACCCTCTTTGGCTGGCAAGTATGGCCAGTTCAACAACGATGACTCTGGTAGCGGAGCGGTGCTACGAAGCCCTGGGCTGGCTTGGAAGGTCGAATACCGCGACAACGCTCAGGACGACCCTTCACTCTATGGAGAAATCAAGATTGATGCCTCAAGCAATATCCTCTATCCATCAGTGGTGCCATTGGTTATGGATATCCTATCAAACGTCAAGGAGGTTGTCAAGGATGACGATGACACCGAGCCCACCAAGAAACCTGTGCCGCCGAAAGCAAAGTCTGAAAAATCCGGAGAAGAGGATAATATTCTCACCGCGGATCCAAGCGCAGTACTGGGCCGTCTGAAGCTGAATCTCGGCTTGCGTATTTGCAAACAGGAATTCTCGCTAAGTTGTCAGCCTATAGCTCGCGTTGCAGCTACGACATGCTTTGACAACATTTACTTCACAATCAACACGGTACACTCCTTGGAACAAGGAAACTTCTTTGCTATATCTGGGGCTTTCACCAAGCTCCACGCCTCGGTACAGCATGTCTATTCGAGAGAATCCACAGCAAGCTTTGAAATTGACTCGATTACACTATCTTTGATGAACAGCAAGCACGTCAGCGGCATCAGCGGAGTATCGGCCATACTCAAAGTGAGTCCCATGGCAGTATCTGTGAACGCCAAACAAGCTCAAGACTTTTTACTCTTCCGAGAAATTTGGTATCCAAGTGAGCTGCGCCGAGCACCAGCAGCACCGGTTGCCAAACTTGCGACGGAGACTTCCCAAGGCCATCTCGTTCAGAGATATCAGCAAGTGGCAGCAACAGCCGCGTTTCCTTGGACAGCAACCATTTCCATTGAAGCTCTCGATGTTACCATCGATCTAGGGCAGTCGATTGGAAAGTCTGCTTTCGCAATCAACAATTTCTGGGTGTCTTCCAAGAAAACGTCAGACTGGGAACAGAATCTCTTCTTAGGCTTCGATAAAATCGGCATCGACTGCACCGGCAGACTGAGCGGATTCATTGCGTTGCAAGACTTCAGGCTCCGAACGTCGATTCACTGGCCAAAGCGAGAGGAGGCGCTCAATGAAACGCCGTTGATCCAGGCATCGATAGGCTTCAACGCATTGCGAGTCAAGGCTGCTTTTGATTACCAAGCCTTCTTGGTTGCCGACATCACCTCTTTGGAGTTCCTGATGTACAATGTGCGTGAGAGCCACGATGGAAGCGGAGACCGTCTGGTTGCCATTTGCGACGGAGACGCCGTTCAGATCTTTGGTACAACGACGTCGGCAGCACAAGGCATCGCGCTATGGCAGGCAATACAGAAGTTGATGCAAGAACGGCGAGAGAGCTTCGAGACCTCGCTGAAGGAGATTGAGCGCTTCATGAAGCGAAGGTCGGTGTCTCGCACGCCACAAGACGTACCACCACGGAAGCTACCGAAGGAAGATACTCTGTCGAAATCCCCGATTTCACTAGATACAGACGTGGTAGTAACTCTCAAGGCACTCAACTTCGGCTTGTTCCCCAGTACCTTCTCTGACCACCAGGTGTTCAAGGTGGAGGCGACGGATGCTTATGCACGCTTTGCTGCCGGCATGGAAAATCGGCGCATTCATAGCATCCTCCGCATGATGCTAGGACAGCTTCGAATCGGGCTTGCTGGGGTCAGGAACGTCGAGGCCCCGAAAGCGTTGAGCGAGATATCGGTGGAAGATGTGATCCAGCGAGCCACAGGATCTCGCGGAGGGACTATTCTGAAGGTACCGCAGGTGTCGGCAGTGATGGAGACGTGGCAGACACCGCTTGCAAACCAAATCGACTACATCTTTAAGAGTGCGTTCGAGGGCAAGGTTGAAGTGGGCTGGAACTACTCTCGCGTCAGCTACATCCGCGGCATGTGGGCGAACCACGCCAAGTCACTGGAGCACGTCTGGGGCAAGGAGCTGCCGCTGACTGCGGTCAAGATCACGGGAGTGCCGCAGACGGAGGCTGAGCAACGCAAGGGCGAGCAGCAGAAGATCACGGCCGAGGTCAATGTACCGCAGTCGAAGTACGACTACGTCGCGCTCGAGGCGCCCATCATCGAGACGCCGCAGCTGCGCGACATGGGCGAGGCTACGCCGCCGCTGGAATGGATCGGGTTGCACCGCGACCGACTGCCCAACCTCACTCACCAGATTGTCATCGTGTCGCTGTTGGAGTTGGCCGGCGAGGTGGAAGATGCTTATTCTCGAATCTTGGGATCATCTTAGACGGAGTGGTGAGTGGTGGTTCGGGATGTGAGTCATCCGGCGAACTCCCTACACGTACGCCAGGCGTTGAGACTGGGTTGATGTATGTAATAAATTGGAAATGCCTGAAGGTTAATCGGGCATGGAACTCTATGTTCAAATCATTAATTCATCGAAAGATGTTCCTGGATATCATCAAGAATCAGGGCGCAGATGCTACGTACTAGTATGGATGAATAGATGGAAGAGGAGTAGAGATGCTGGGCCTGGTGGTGTTGTGCCCCGCTCTCCTCGGTGTTAGTGCTGCAGCTTAGTTGCGCCCAATGAGGAAAGTCTTGAAGAACGTCTATTCCAAACCGCCCATGCCCATTGGGTCTCACTCGATGCCTCAATGCCCAGCACCTCAGGCGGGAGGAGCTTCGGCTTTCGGCGACTATCCAATCAACAGCTGGGATAATCACAGGGCTGCCAAAGTCTGGAGCAATCGAAAAGGCGCAAATTACCTAGTACCTTAGAGGTATTCCCGTCGAGGTGACGTTGAATAGAGATACCTGGTTGGAGGCGGTGGCCAAGTATCTTCCACTAACCCATGCACCGGGGAGGAGTTTTGTGCAGAAGAGCGGTGCAGGGAGGAGCTTGAGCTCGTTGGTGCCGTCCACTGGATCGACGGGCCACTAATCGATGGGGCTATGGATCATCGCCACGGCAAAGGAAGCATAAGCACACCTCAAGCATAACAGGTCGGTCGTACCCAAGCATAATTCCGGGCGCACCGGCACCAAGCAGCCAAGGCGAGGTGAGTCAGTCAGCGAGCAACACGCTTGTCCACGATGCTTGGCCGTCCTCAATCAGTGTGGTGATGCAGAGGTTTTGCTGTATGAGTGTCGGATGGTGAAGCTTCACTGTGCGTCATAAGGCCGAGGCCACGGTGAGCCCCGGTGAGTGACGAGGTCGAGCGAGACTTGGCCTGCTGCTGGCCTGAGGGTTACTACCCTATCGACACCGTCACACGTTCCAATATGGATCTAATGGAATGGATGGATCCATGCTGGAAATAACGGATGCCCTACTGGGCTGCCCTGGGCTTGAAACCCGACGGGAGGCTCCCCGGGGGCTTCTTCAGGGAGTGCCCACTGGGAGCTCACTGGACTGGAAGTGGCGGGGCAGTGAGAACCCCACCCAGTATGGTTTTTTTTTTCCCTCGCCGGCGGTGCTAACAATGGAACCAAGTCGGGTGAGTGACCTTGTGTTCGTCGCCGGCCGTCAAAGCTGCCTCTGAAACTCTTCCTCCTCCACCTCCACCCTCCCCCTACCTGCTTCTTCTCCTCACCTCAAGGGACGCATAAAGAGTGGCAGTGATCCATCGCTGTTTCTCTTCCATCGTCGCTTCCAATCGCCAACGCGCCCGCGCATCAACCTTTGAAAGGAACCCCTCTCGCACTCAGCTCAGCTCGGATCGCGGGGTGAAAACTTTCAACCCCGCTCTGTTCCCACATCTACAACTTCAACTTTTCACACCACACGTAGTCAGGTCACCGAACCAATACCGCCAAGATGGTCAAGTAAGTCGCCCTCGTCAACTTCGAGCCTCTCCATATTGGTCTCTGTACACTCTTGCACTCTCTCTATCCCCCTTGGGACCCTCTGATGCCATCGTCTCGGTGCTGCTGTGGCCTCTCGTCGCCGCAGCCCACGACCTGGCATCATGCCCAAACCCAACCCCAAACCCCGCTCGGAGATAAGCCGCTGCTTCGTCCATGGGCTGACTTGATGCCTTCGCCGCCAACAGCTTCACGATCGACGAGATCCGGACGCTTATGGACAAGCCTACCAATGTCCGTAACATGTCCGTCATTGCCCACGTCGACCACGGCAAGTCGACCCTCACCGACTCCCTTCTCGCCAAGGCCGGTATCATCTCCACCGCAAAGGCTGGAGACGCACGAGCAACAGATACTCGTGCCGACGAACAGGAACGTGGTATCACCATCAAGTCGACTGCCATCTCCCTGTACGGTCAGCTCGGTGAGGACGATGATGTCGAAGATATTGTCGGCCAGAAGACCGACGGCAAGGACTTCCTGATCAACCTTATTGACTCTCCCGGTCACGTCGATTTCTCCTCCGAGGTAACTGCCGCTCTCCGTGTCACTGACGGTGCTCTCGTCGTCGTCGACACCGTCGAAGGTGTCTGCGTCCAGACCGAGACTGTGCTCCGACAAGCTCTTGGCGAGCGCATCAAGCCCGTCATCATCATCAACAAGGTCGATCGTGCTCTTCTCGAGCTCCAGGTCTCCAAGGAGGATCTTTACCAGTCCTTCTCCCGAACCATCGAGTCCGTCAACGTCATCATCTCCACCTACCTTGACAAGGCCATTGGTGATGTCCAGGTTTACCCCGACAAGGGAACCGTTGCTTTCGGTTCCGGTCTGCACGGTTGGGCTTTCACCGTCCGCCAATTCGCCGTCCGTTACGCCAAGAAGTTTGGTGTTGACAAGAACAAGATGATGGAGCGTCTCTGGGTTAGTAAATTGACTTTACCCGACTCAGAATGTGTGAAAGCTGACTTCCCTTGTAATATAGGGCGACAACTACTTCAACCCCAAGACCAAGAAGTGGACCAAGAACGGCACCTACGAGGGTAAGCAGCTTGAGCGTGCTTTCAACCAGTTCATCTTGGACCCCATCTTCAAGATCTTCGCCGCTGTCATGAACTTCAAGACCGAGGAGATCACCACTCTCCTCGAGAAGCTCAACCTCAAGCTTCTCCCCGTCGACCGCGAGAAGGAGGGCAAGCAGCTCCTCAAGGCTGTTATGCGAACTTTCCTCCCCGCTGCCGACTCCCTGCTGGAGATGATGATCCTCCATCTTCCTTCGCCCGCCACCGCCCAGCGGTACCGTGTCGAGACCCTCTACGAGGGTCCCATGGACGACGAGGCTGCCATTGGTATCCGAGACTGTGATCCCAAGGCTCCCCTCATGCTCTACGTCTCCAAGATGGTGCCCACCACCGATAAGGGTCGATTCTACGCCTTCGGTCGTGTCTTCTCCGGTACCGTCCGATCCGGCCTCAAGGTCCGCATCCAGGGCCCCAACTACACTCCTGGCAAGAAGAACGATCTCTTCATCAAGGCCATTCAGCGAACCGTTCTCATGATGGGCGGAAAGGTTGAGCCCATTGACGATATGCCTGCTGGTAACATTGTCGGTCTGGTCGGTATCGATCAGTTCCTGCTCAAGTCTGGTACCCTCACCACCAGCGACACCGCCCACAACCTCAAGGTCATGAAGTTCTCCGTCTCCCCCGTCGTTCAGCGATCCGTTCAGGTCAAGAACGCCCAGGATCTCCCCAAGCTTGTCGAAGGTCTCAAGCGTCTCTCCAAGTCTGATCCTTGTGTCCTGATCCTGCACTCCGAGTCCGGCGAGCACATTGTCGCCGGTGCCGGTGAGCTGCATCTCGAGATTTGCCTGAAGGATCTCGAGGAGGACCACGCTGGTGTCCCTCTGTCCATCTCGGACCCCGTCGTCCAGTACCGTGAGACTGTTACCGGCAAGTCGAGCATCACTGCTCTGTCCAAGTCGCCCAACAAGCACAACCGTCTGTACATGATCGCTGAGCCCATCGAGGAGGACCTGTCCCTGGCCATCGAGGCCGGCAAGGTCAGCGCCCGTGATGATTTCAAGGCCCGTGCCCGTGTCCTCGCCGACGACTTCGGCTGGGATGTCACCGACGCCCGAAAGATCTGGACCTTCGGTCCCGATGGCACTGGTGCCAACTTGCTCGTTGACCAGACGAAGGCCGTCCAGTACCTCAACGAGATCAAGGACTCTGTTGTCTCTGGTTTCCAGTGGGCTACCCGTGAGGGACCCGTTGCCGAGGAGCCCATGCGCTCTGCCCGCTTCAACCTCATGGATGTTACCCTGCACGCCGATGCCATTCACCGTGGTGGTGGACAGATCATCCCCACGACACGTCGTGTCCTGTACGCCGCCGCTCTCTTGGCCGAGCCTGCCCTGCTTGAGCCCGTGTACCTCGTCGAGATCCAGGTGCCCGAGAGCGCCATGGGTAATGTGTACGGTGTCCTTACCCGCCGTCGTGGTCACGTCTTCTCCGAGGAGCAGCGCCCCGGTACTCCCCTCTTCAACATCAAGGCCTACCTCCCCGTCCTTGAGTCCTTCGGCTTCAACGGCGATCTTCGCCAGGCCACCTCCGGCCAGGCCTTCCCCCAGTCCGTCTTCGACCACTGGCAGGTCCTGCCCGGTGGTTCCCCTCTGGACCCCACCTCCAAGGTCGGCGCCGTTGTCGCCGTCATGCGTAAGCGCAAGGGTATCAAGGTCGATGTTCCCGGTGTCGAGAACGTAAGTGTCCCCTGTCCTAGCCGTCTGGTGTCAACAAACCTGCTAACCGAACATTTAAGTACTACGACAAGCTGTAAACGGCTTCCTTATGTGCCGAAAAATTCACCACTCGTGCCAAAGTGGGCACATCACGTCAACCGGCTGATAGCGCAAATTTGGGACGTATGCCCAAGCCCATGGAAGGACTCTCTTCGAGTCCAGGAGGCATGCTGAGCGAATACCAAAAAGAAAGGTCAAGAGCTAGGTTGAGGCTATACCAAGGAAAGCTGGAATTGGCTTTCATCTATGTAGTTATGTCGTCATTGATGAGTTGAAACACGTTAAGAATGATTTCTGATGATTTTGCATCATATTGTAGGCGTCAGCCTGTTGTACTCTGTTGCATAACCCTGTGATGTTACACCAGTATGAAATGGAGCGGCGTGTGGTGGAAAGACCACATGCAATAAGTGGAGCTACAAAATACTTCAAACTTTGCTTCTCCATGTCGATGAACTTTTGGTTGACAATAACTTGCTGTTGAACTCGATATTCGTCTACTCGAGACCGACCCTTGATCCAACGCAACACGAACAGGCTGTAATACAGAAAGTCTGGATCCATGGATGTGGTCTTCGAGTCTTTCAGCCTCAAGCCGTGACCAATGCCCCGCAGTTCCCGTCTCTTGTCCCGCGCTTAGGCGGCCTGTCATTGGCGCGCCGTAGCTGGCTAGGCCGGCCTGTGACGACAGCTTTCGGGGTTCTCAGCCGCGAGGATCGAAAAAGAATGCTCCGCGTTTATTCGCAGCCGTCTCTTCCCTTTGCGCACAGCGACAGCGACGTTTTTCTACTCAACCTTTTCAACAAGCATATTCATCTCCCAGTATCTTGTGCTCCTGCAAATGCTCCAGTCCCGCGCTGAAATGAGCTGAGAAGCATTGCCTTGAAACCATGTTGTTCCCCGAAGAGGATGCGCCGCAGCTCAAGGAGTGGATCGTCAAGCGCATCGAAAACACGTTTGTCTACCTACTTGGTTGCGCCGTTTACCACATACTAACTCGCGCGTCAGGTCCGATGCCGATTCTGACGTTCTCGCCGAGTATGTCATTGCGCTGCTGAAACACGACGGCGATCCCGACGCGGTGCGGAAACTGTGCGAGCAAGAGATCCCGGACTTCCTGACTGAAGGTATGGACAACGAGCTACGTCTGAAGATATCCTCGCGATGCGCGTTCTTGGTGGCTGACTTCTTCTTCATAACGCTTAGAACCAAAGGCCTTCCTCGACGATGTTTTCCAAGCCATCACGTACAAGACGTACATGCGGGGCCCCGCCGCCCCCGGACCCTGCCCTCGCGACGCAGACACTCACACAGCCGGGCCTGCTCAACGGCCTCACTCAGAACGGCTCACGCAAACGAGGTTTCCACGACC